>CM062352.1:52834725-52868225 GCA_031216105.1 Dalbergia cultrata | reverse complement strand
ACACATGCGCACACATTAGTTTACCAATAAAGTGCCATTTATGATGCAAAGATAGCAACGATGCAGTTCCAATGCAAGCATATATTATAGTTGTGTTTGTATGTGGATGAAGTTGTACATAAATTCCTACAGCCGGAGAGAATTTAAGGGTCTGTTTGTTAAAACAAAATACTTTATTTTTTTAGTTTCTACTTAAATACAAAATTGTCACCCAGTTTTCATTTTGTTTCTTAATTTTAGAGTATTGTCACAAGATCCTAAAATAGAAAACAAAAATGAAAATAATGTGATCATAGTGTAATTGAAAACAGAAATATTTTCTAAAACTAAACATGCCCTAAGAGTGCTCTTAATTCCTTTTATTTCCTTACAATGTTTATGCAGTTTAAGTATGCATGTCTTATGTAATGCATGAAACTGAATGGCAGATTATAAATGTTTACAACCAAGAATATGAGAGTGCTGCAGCATTCTGGCCTGATGTACATGGGAGGATCATATTCGCTTTAGTGGTCTCACAGCTGCTGTTAATGGGATTACTGAGCACAAAAGCTGCTGCTAACTCAACTCCATTGCTCATCACTCTCCCAATTTTAACCATATCATTCCATCTCTTTTGCAAGGGACGATATGAACCTGCTTTTGTTAGGAATCCATTACAGGTAAGCCTTGACATTTCAGTTTTGTCCATGCTGGTTTTTAAAATGACTCTAGGACAGGAATGAATCCCCTTATTTTTTTTCATTCACATGATTCGGTCACGTGAAAAGAGATAGAGACAAATACTTGATTTGAGCTCCACAAATTTTAAAATGACTCTACATATTCACAGCATGTTTGGTTATCCAACTATTTTGCAGTTGCAGCTAGAAAAGGCGGTTTTGAAAAAATTGAAATCGTTTGTATTGGTTGAGATTTACTTTTGCAGTTGCAGCAAGAAAAGGTGGTTTTGAAAAAAATTGAAATTGTTTGTTTTGGTTGAGATTTACTTTTTGGGATTTTGATGGAATTAAATTCTCTTGAAATTTCAATTCTTGGGTTTAATTTCAAATCAAGGAATTGAATTATAAATCTTGAGTAAATTCAATTCCAAAAGTTTCCAAACGCCCTATAATTGAAAAAATTGAAAATTGACCTTTTTTTTTAATTCTGATTATTTTTAAAAATTTATCCAAATAATTTTAAAAGTGATATTTTTTGTGTGAAAAGAGTTATTTTGAGCCAAAAAAAAAGGTCATCCAAATACATCCAAATGGGACGAGTGTCTCACTTTGGGTAAAAGTGATTCTAGAGAAAGCTTTTACTTTTCTATTTCACATCAATTGTTCTAAGTGTACTTTTTTCACATAATTCTTTAGCATAAATCAATTCTTTTAAAATTTATTTTTTTAACTTAAATTATTTTAAAAGCAATTCTGTCAAAATCTAAACCAAATGGCCTCTTAAAATACTTGTGTTAATATCATTCTGTTATCACAAGATGACTAATTCACTGATTTAGGGACAGCTTCTTTTGAACTTGTCTCTTTCATCCTATTATCGGTTTTTAGTGACATCTAAGTTCAGCAATTCTTTTATGGAAGACTTGTAAGTTCTCATGTTGTGGAATGAACTACAGGAGGCAATGATGAAAGACACGTTGGAGCGTGCAAGAGAACCGAACTTAAACCTGAAAGAGTTCCTCCAGAATGCATATATCCACCCAGTTTTCAAGGGTGATGATGAAGACGAGAGTGAAGTAATGAGTGAAGGGTTTTTGGAGCAGGAGCCAGTGCTTGTCCAAACAAAACGCCAGTCTAGGAAGAACACACCGTTGCCAAGCAAACATAGCGGCTCATTTTCATCCCCCCTTCATGACGCTGCTGATAAGAATTCACGGCCTTAACACTTTGACACTGGTGTTAGAGTTGTTGAAGGGCCATGTTGTGATATGGTGAAAAATAAGGGTGATTTGGAGTATGATGAAAAAGAAAAGGCAGTGTTATATCTGGCTAATACCAAGTCTATTAAAAGTGTATGTAACATTGTAGGGAAGAAAAGTTTGGGATGGGATAGATGAGTATGCATAGAGGCATTCTACCAACTTTTAATCTATGTTGGTTTAGTTGGTGCAACAAATTTACTAACAAGAACTGCAAATTTGACTAACATTTTAAAGTCTTGTGTCAATTGCCAACTTAATTTGCAAATTTACTAACGTTTGATTTGCTGGGATTACAATGTCAAATTACAAATGATCAGATAACTTGAGAGCGTTTTCCACCACTTGGTATTAATGGTTAACATAGAAAGAAGGGGAAAAAAATTCAAAATTGGACTCATTTTGTGCTTCATTTTTATGAAATAGCAAGGTCATCAAAAGGAGGCACAGTAACATGATTGAAATGATATACAGATATAGAAACTATAACAAGTAACAAACAAATTGTTACAAGATCTTACAGATTTCAGAACAGATGGATCTTAGATATAACAGGAAATTCACTGCTCATAACCTACGGGAGTAGCCAGAACCTCCACATTTCTTGCAAAGTATCAATCCTATGAAAGGGGAAATTAAACAAAGACATTAACACAAAGAACTATAAAACTTTGAATAAGCTATCATTGAAAGGAGTAAAATGCTGCAATCTACTTTTTCAGTTTTTTAATGCTCAAGATAACAGATTGATACCTGTACCCTTGCATACTTTACAGTCAACTAATCCCATATCTTGCTTCATCTTGCCGTCGTTGCAAAAAACACATTTTGTCCCACCTACTTGTCAAAAAATGATATTCATATTGCAACTTCTCTCAATAAATCTAATAACACTTTATCTCCATTTAAAGAAGAATACAGAGATGTAAGGAGTAAGGAAAGCAAAAACACGGCAGTTAATTTGGATACTATGATTTGAAGCACCATCATAAACCAATTGGTTGAAGTTTAAATATTCTGCTTCATAAAAGATAGTGGCTGAGAAATCCAATGCCACACGTCATCAAGCTGAAATTAGAACATCAAATGCTATCCACAAACATATACATGTGGCACTGATTCATCATCCACTAATATAAAAATTTTGCTTGTTTCAATTTCTTTAGTAAACAAACAAAATTTACAATCACTTGCTTCTCACTCCACATATTACATATCGGAAAAACAATTCTTGGCCATGTTATTCCTAGAAATAGTTTCCAAAAAAGTTTAAAGGCAGAAAAATAATTACCATTCCCACCACAACGCTCACAAGGCAGAGGATCCCCCTGCAGAAAAACAATCCCTGATCAGCTAAACAGAAGTATCTACTTTGAACCACAATTTTATTAACTTATTATGGGGAATTCAGTTTCCGGAACCATAGGTATATCCATTTATGCATCCAATGCATGTGACGTAAGTGCTGCACTACATTTCAAAACAACAAAAAGTGATGGATTCATATTAAAAGTTGCATTATCGAAAAACATTTTAATAAGAATTAGGCAGAACTTGTTATGTTGAGATTAAGAAACATTATTCAAATAAGAAAAAGAATTGTAGTCAAATTGGACCACAATGTGACTAATATGAATATATTTGTGAAACCACACCCATTTGAATGCATTAGTACATGTTGGTATTACAGTAGTTAGTGTTACAGTTACCAAAGGATGAGGGGGGAAATAGTTAATTTTAATATCTATCAGTGTGCTTTTACACTAAAAGTACTCACAAGTCACAGGTCATCCTTTTTATAACTTTCAGGTTATTTATGATGAGAAAACGAACACTTTTAATTTTAATATTTTTGGTAACCTAACACTTTTAATTATGTAAAGTTTTCAATGACAGTAGTACAGTACATTCCAAATAGAATTTAATTTGTAAGCAAGAAAAGTATATCAACCAAAATTTCACCAAAATAACAAATTAAGAAAAATAATTACCATATATCACAATCTTCTATCATAATTTGTCATTTTGTTAAAATTATATTGATACATTTTGTCGCATAGAAATTAAACTCATAGGCTATGTTGGATAAAAATGAGCTAGAAATTTTCATTAATAAGCTTTAAAAATATTATTATAAAAATTTTCAACTCATTTTTACCTTCCAATCAAGCGCACCATTGAAAATAAATTTAAAAACAAAAAACAGTTTTTTGATGAAAACTAAAGAGAAACCCATAATTGAAGCAACAGAAAATAAGCAGAAAAACGATACCTTAAGACCAAGGAAGAGAGAAAGAGCAATGGCAGCCAAAACACTGACAGTTACTAAAAGGGTTTGCGTATCCAAATACAAAGTGCTACCAATTCCATTAAACAGCAAAATGGGGTCAATGATCATCAAGAGCCTCCTGGGCTTGCTTTGTTTGGTTTTACTTTTGGAGGTGAAGCGTGGAATTGAAGGTAGTTGGAGCTTCGATGATGGAGAAGAAGAAGGTTGAGGAGGAGGAAGAAGAGAGTGAGAAGATGATGATGAAGAAGAACAGGGGCACAAATGAACCAAGCTTGGAGAAGAAGAAGAAGATAAAGGATGAAGAGGGTAATAAGAGAGAGTGGCCATTGATAAAGTGAGCAACAAAGAGATAATTATACGTGGAGCTCAGCTGCTTCACTTTTTTTTCACTCTTCAACATGTCACATCACATGCTCCCCCACTTTCTATTCTTCTTTTTCTTAGTTATAACCCTTTTATAGTTGACAACTTAATATTTATACCTATATTTTTTATAATATTTGAAAACCTAAACATATGTATAAAATTTTTATTTCAGTTAGAACTCTATTTTTGGTGAATATAATGAATGTTTTAAAATATCTAACAAGTGATGTATGTGAAATTTGTTCATGCAATTCACCAAGAAATTAACTAAACTTGAGAATAATTAACATATGATTACTCATATTTTTCTATAAATAAGTAACTATCAAAGAAATGTAATTAAAGTTAATAGTAGTATATGATTACGCCATTTGTCCTTTTTAGTCTCTACAAAAATGAGTGTTTTTTTTTTCTGTCATGAAAATGATGTTCAATAATAGTACTCATAGTTTTGACTCGCATGGTTGGGCCATAGCTAAAAAGTACTAGCGTGGATCTTATGAGTTAGGGACTTTGGTGATCTTTGATTCTAAACAATTGGCTATATTTTGTTATTTATATCAATGGTTGAGGGTATTCGGTGATCCCTTCGATTTTATTTAGTTGATGTCCAAACTTGCCTTTCTTGAATTACAGCTTTCGATGTTGAGTAGTGTTAGATGTACAGTTATATAACAATATTATAATAACACAATTTTATTTTGTCTTGTAGTGTTATTGTAATATTATTGTACAATTTTAGTATACACCAAACATTGTTCTTTTTATGCTTTAGAAACGCAGAAGGAAGGGTGAATTAAAGGGTGGCAAGCTTGCTTGCCTCTGCCTCACCTTCCCAGCTAGAAGAAAGATAAAACATGAAGACTTGTGCATGTATGATATGATAATTAAGAATATATTTTTTATACTTCTCAGTAAACAAAATTATATCAACTTGCACAAGTTTGAAGATACAGTTAATATTATGAAAATGAATCTAACTTTAGGTCGTCGGATATTCATATTATTAAATTATTATTAGACATCACTGTTTTTGGAGCAACAAACATGTTGGATTCAATATATAATTGTAAATATTTTGAGTTCTATACACTCTGTAAAAATTTACACTAATATCAAATCAGGTCATTCCATTTGCAATGACTTTTCAAATGGTAGATGTGAGATTTTTGTGAATATGACAAAATATGATTGAATAATAATAGAAAAATGCTAGTGGACAAAAATTAAACTTATAGCTTATAATAAAGTTCCGTTTTACCAAATTCAATATATACATCTTAGCTTATTTTTTTTGTTTTTATCATTCCCTGAGTCCTGTGCTCAATGCACTTTTTTCCATCACACCTAAAATGGAGAATATGCTAGTGTCAATGTGAAGAATGCAGAGTCACTAGCTGCTTCTTTTTTACGGTTTATTTAGCAATTTCAGAACAATTTTGAGTGAAAAGTAATCTACCTAAGATAATGAGTGTAAAAACTTGATAATAAGGCCCATAGGTTAACATATAAAACTAAATGAAATTTTCTCATATTAACCCCATATCTAACGTACCCTTAATTTGGGAGTTCTCAGAGAAATGGTTATAGATGAAACAACGTATCTGAGACTGTAGCCATATTGGAACTGTCAAAAAGGCCCATGGCCCTAAGGCTAGCCCCAGCCCCCATGAAGAAATGGCCCACAACATTAGTGGGCTGTATTGGCCCTAACCCACATAAGCCCCCCAAATATGTGGGCTCGGATGAGTTAACCCATGTGCCAGCCCCATCAGTTAGTTCACATTTTTTTTTTTAACTTTTTTCTTCTTTCAAAAACAAACACAAAACTAAACACGTTTCAGCTCAAGTTGATCTGCATCGGGAATGAACCATTGGAAACTCATGACAAAAACAATAAAAAAAAAAAAAGGAAACTGAAAACTTGAAGAACCCTAAATCCCAAATTTTCAAATTCCTTTGACTAAAAAAGAAAAATCTTGAAATTCCCAAATCAAACTTTCTTCTTCATCATTTTTATTATGAAGAGGATCGTACCCTCACTGAATGTATCTGTGAGATCGCAATGGTTGTTCTTCGTGAAGACATGGATGAAGCAGCTTGCGAAATCTGGGCTCTTACGGAGGCTATTTGAACTTCAATGACATCAACCGCATCTTGTGGCCCAAGTCATGCTGCATTTCCTTCAAGGACTCTGCTTGTCGCTGCTTCAGCTACTTGGTCTCCAAGAAGAAGTTAATCTTCACCATCGACGATGACTGCTTTGTTAAGTCCTTCCCAAGTCCTACATAACTCAACTTGACAATATCACTGACCTTTTTTTAATATATATTGACCTAAACTCTATATCACATGATTAGTTCTCTCAATGGTTCCACCGAAGGTTCAGCAACAATTCCCTTTTTTTATTAAAAATTCTAAATTACTAATGAAGTATATTTTCTTTTTATAGTTTTTAAGTTTAAGTTAATGATAATTTTATTTGATCAAAGGGCTTGGATAATTATATAATGTGACATGTTTTATTTTATTTTTGTGGGCTAGCCAAGTGGGCTAAGATTAACTTATAGATGGATTAAGACTAATCCGTGGGCTAACTCATGAGCCAACTCGTTTTAAATGTTGACAAATTTTAAAATTTTTATAAGTGGACTGACCCATGGGTTAGCCCTAGCTCACAAGGCCCACATGGGCTTTTAGCCCTGTGAACTTTTTAGCCTTGTGGGCTTTTTGGCTCTTATCCACATGGACTAGGGTCAAATAAGGATGGGCTAGCCCATTTGACACCTCGTATTACCCCACCGTCAACGTCAGATACCGATAGGGGTTCGCGATGACTAGCGGTACCCGTTGTGCATATAATGTATCATAAATGTAATTTAAATAGGAACAAATATTGCGTAGTATGTGTACGGAACGACATTTTAATGTTCTAGCATTTAATTCATTTCTTGTTTGCGTTGCGTGGGTTAGCGTCACTTCATTGTCTCTCAGTCGTTTAGTATTTCCATTTTTCTACCAAACATTTCGCACCTTTGTAGGTCAACAGTAGGTTCCTCTGTGAGTCAGAGCAAGAAGATGAAAGCACGAAAAGATGAGAGAGGCTGGGCAACCCAAATACATAGCCTTTCTTACATTAAATGGGACGGTGTCAGACCCAAAAAAGAAAAAAAAATGTGGTAATGGACAAGTTTCCAATCTATCCTCCTAGCAAAGGTTCGGTGAAAAACAAAATGGAGTAGAACAGCCACAATAAATGGACCAAATGGTGCTGCAGAAGCAGAATACTAACTTTATGCTAATAAGAGTTATATGGAGGCTGGGATGTCTCTTGTACAACATTACATTAATTCTGCTATACCACCATGTTGCAGCCCTCACTTAATTAACACTTCTAACTGAACAAAATCTGGAAGCAATCAAGAAAATGACCAAGTAAAAAAGTCAACCAACTATACCCTGTATACACTCGCTAATCCAAAAATCTTATGTACTGATACAGTGCAGTGATGATCATCAATGACCTCAACTTGAAGAGCCTCCACACAAAAATGGAGGTAGTAAAATGCTCAAGGGGCTGTGGTCGGCAGATACAACAAAGTGCTGAGAGCAATGTCACTCCGTCGACAGAAAGAATTACATACCACAATTCTAATATAAAACCTGCAGACACCACCTCCATTGCTGGTTTCACTAGTTGCCTATACAGAGCAGCCTTTTGCTATTTTCCCTGTTTATACAAGGCCATAGATGAAGACCCCCAAATTCATCATCCCATAGGATAATATTGATACCGGATTGCTAATTGTAAATCTTCACTGGCTTCTCAAACGTGTGGCGATTCTGCAAAACAAAACCCATGTAATTTGGAATGGTGAAACAAACCAGGCACTCTCAAACTCAAAAGCTAAAACCCAGTAGTAACAATTCAGCAAACAACCACAACAAAACCGAACAAAATGTAATTAAGAAGCCTATTCTTGCCAGCAAAGAAATGGACCTGGTTAACAGCATATGCTCTTTTAGGAGCATTGTCAGTATGCTCCAAGCCAAGATACTGCTCCCAAGCACCATAAACATCTCTTCTCTGTCACAAGATAAAGAAAGGTACACCGTAAATAAACAAATTCAAACATATGGAGACTGCTAAATATCATTGAATTAACTAAAAAAAGGAAGAGTTGAAATATAAATGAATGCACCTGAAAACGACTGGATACCACATCACTGTCCTGAAGATACTCAGGACGCCCTAATGAGAAAAATGCAAACTTCCACTGGCCAAACAAGAAATATAACAAAAAAGAGTCAATAAACCAACATCAAAATATACTAACCACAATATTTAGTTCGTGGCACATCCATCACCTAAAATTATCGATAAATCAGATGCCTAATATATAGAAACACTTGAAGAAGAAAAGATACCTTTGCAAACTCATCATCAGGAACTAAAAGTTTCTTTTGTATTCGCTCTTTAATTTCAGCCAAAGTCTCACCTTCACGAATGACCAAGAAAAAAGGTTCCCCAAAGTTCTGAATTTGCTGTATATATCAAATGGAAAACAGAGTTACAAAAGGTTAAGCAAACAATTAGTGTCAGCACAAGGTATCAAGGACATCAAACTGTACAAAGCAAAACAAATCAATTAAAACAATATACCATTTGGTTCTGAGCTGTGTCTTTAGTAAAATGATATACATGGATTAGACGATCATGAGGACCGAGATTTTTCTCTTCTTCTGGAACCTGCAAAATTTGTATGGATTCAGGGCTTATTTATTTTGTTAAAGAAACTGAAAAAGAAATTGTTATTATATATTTAGAAACATCTGTTGGTGCTATTATTGCGACAAATAAAATCAGACTTGATAGTCACACCTACCTCCTCTGCGCGTAATGTCCAGTATTGGTCATTAATGTTTTCAATCTTTTCATTGGGAGGGAAAACCTGCACAAGCAGACGCAGGATGGAATGAACATATCTGAATAACAAAATTGTGTTTTCTTCAAATAGTTAACAGCATTTTCAGTAACATAAGCAACTAGAGGATCATAATCAATACTAAAACTAGTACATCTAATCCTCTTCCCCAATAATCTAGTCTGAAAAATATAAACCAGCATTTAACATTGATGTAGCTCCACACCTTGTATATCTTGTGATAGAAGACTTCAAGCAACCTAAGCTCAGCATCAGGATGAGACAGTTCCACCTGTAATAACAGTAAACAGTGCGTGCGATATAGGATTAATTAATATATAAAAAAAATCATATATGGAGGAACAGCTGACAACTTTATTTTGAAAAACTACTGCTTATGCAATACAGCAGTACGACATTTTTCCTAATAAACTCAGATGAAGGCATGTGTGCTAATCGCATGTAGTTACCAGTGTGTTGTGTAAGCAATAGCATCATATAAAACATACAAGTTAATAAACATAAAATAAATCATGCAAAGCCACCTTAGTTTTAAGATCGTCAAGGACATCCCCCACAGTGCTCTGCTTTGGGAGTCTGATGGTATGAATAATCACCTGAATAAACAATTAAGTATTAACAGAAGTCTGTGGAAGGGGGAAAAAATAGATGAAAACTGGAAGAGAATCAGATCACCATACTCACTTCATCCTTGGTTGCATGGTGAAATGCAACTTTCAGAGTTTTCAAACCTTGTAATTCTGGAAGAGGGATGTCAAGAACTTCATAGTATAATATGTCCGAAGTCTGGCATATAAGAAATAAATTAAGTTCCTTTATCACAGCAAGATATATCATTATAGATTAAACAATAACTACCTGGTTGTAGTGAACCAGCATATCAGACAAATGTTCCACCCCTCGGTACTTAATAGGTTGGGGTTTTGGTTGTTGAGAGTAGCAGTTGTGTGGAGTAAGCCTAATTTTGGACGGATCATCCAAACCAAGTTGCCGAGCAACTCTTTCCACCACATCATCATATGTATAAAGCCTCGACCTAGAAATCAATTTACATAGTATGTGCTGATTGATAAGAATGCAATTCTAAGCATAATAATAAATGAATACTTCAATAGTATTTAAATATCATGATCAACTCCGATAAATTCCATAATGCTTACATCTCCAGGCAGAAGTCATCTTCCTTAGGTTTTTCCAGAGATCGGAAGTGAACAACCTAAAGAGCATAAATTAGAGAGAAATTTCAGCTAACAGCTTACAATATAAACATAATGAAACTCACAAGGCTTTACATCTACAAATAATTGCATGATGCATATGCACATGCGAAAGTGAAAAAAGTAAAATAATACAGAGATAACATGACTGAATAGTTGGGTAGGTACTAGGCTTCATGATCGCATCACATCAAAAGAAACAAAACCGTGAATGAACCCCAAAAGGAAAATACCTGGCGATTGTGCACATATTCCAAGTATGAAGGCACATCTGGATAGCGGACGTGTTCCACACTATCCATTGCAAGAGCTTTCTGAAAGCATACAATATCTCCATCTTCTAGCTGCAAATATAGAAAAACAAGTCAATAGGTCAATCCAAGATACAGTAACTACATGTGCATTAATTGCATAGGCAACCTACCTGGCTTGCTCGAAATGTTACTTTCTTGTCAATGTGTTCACACATGACATTTGGTTCAAACTTAATTTCCTGCAAAACAATGCAAACAGTCAATTTACTAACACTGCATGCTTAAAGCCAATTGTTGAGAGCAGAACCTGAAGATGTCATGAGTACTAAAGATCCCCTCCTTTTTGGTAAGACTTAAGCAAGAAAGATAAATTTTATGGAACATGATGCACCTTACAACTCAACCACCAACATACTTAGTCACTGAAGAACCACTTGCTTTAGACCACACAAGAATGAAGTACAGCTTTAAAATCTTCAATAAGTTACAACTGATGAAAACTAAAGGAGACATTGCTAACTAACCTCATAAAGTACAATCTCTTCATCAGGATCATAACCAGCCATTTCATTTAACTTTGTTAAGATTTCTGATGGCTTACCAGTACTCTTCACAAATTGCCTTCCAACGTAACTGCCATCATAGGGAAATACATCCTGATGTCAACCTCGGACCATCTTACACCCAACATATATCTTAAAGTAAAGAAATTACCGTAGCTCCTCTTTCTCAGGATCATATAACTTGAAGAAAAGTAATATATCATCCTTTGTCTTGTCAAGTGGTGCAATGGGACGTAAATCCTGAATAATAATAAAAATGATGTGGAATGCTAGCAGACTGTGCATACATTAATGTTTAATGCTATCAAAATAGTACGCAACTTTCATAATACAAAAGTTACCATTCCAAGCTCCACTTCCAAAAACAACTTTAGTTCAGCATTGTGAACCTTGTTTGATACCTCTCTCAATTGTCCAACCTGCAATGGGAAGCAGATTGATTGAAAAAATGAAGAGAAGGAAAAACGAGCAACTTCAGATCATTGACAAGCTGATGTATAACAATAAGTAACAATAGCAGGCATACAAAAAGCCCAAACTAAGCACCCCTAACAGCAAAACTATAACATACTATGGAATCCGAAACAAGTATTATGGAAAAATACTTATATGGGTTGCTTTCCTATTCAGTTTCAAGAAATGAAAAGCAGCAAGCCATATATGGCAGAATAAAATAACTAAAAGCAAAGCAAGCAGAAAGAATTACCTATTGATCCAGACCAACAAATAGAATCTTAAAAAAATGCAACCAGCCAGAAAAATCATGAACTTAGCAGGGTGAAATAAAATCACATGAAGATGAAGCACACTACAGATTCTACAGAGAACTTAATAGTGAGAATTTACCGATTGTGCTTCCTCAATGTGTGTCAATGGCCGATTAGGACGATAGGTATGGTTTTGACGCTTAGCCCATAGCCAAAATCGCTGAAATTGAACCGGTATACCAAACTCTTTAGCAACCTCCTCCTGCATATCACAGATAAGCAAACAGACATAATTAAAACTTCCGAAAAGAGAGAATCATTCTTTTCTGATACATTGGAATTTTTAAGGCAGTGAGTATAGTTCATGCTAAGTACCCAAGGCTTTAATTCTATTAAATGGAAAAACAAATATCCACTAGAGTGACTAGACCAAGTCAAAAAAGAGACATGATAGTTGGCAAATGCGGCTTCAAAGGTCAAAACAATTCTTGCCGGAGAGCAAAATGTATGATGGATCATGATACCTTGAAGAGGTTAAAAGGCGTCTGCTTTTGGACGCGGAAACTCCTCACTTTGTCATGGTCTACAAGATCAAAATATATATCCTTTCCAATCTGCTCAGCAAGGTCCTCATCTCGTGCCACCTAAGAAGCATCAAATGCTAGCATTAATATCTATGCACAATTGCATTCAACAAATCACAGCATCTTTACAAAGACAAACAATACTTGATTCTAGAAAAGTAAGTCAGGAACTAGGAACCTTTATAATAGTGTAAAGGTGGGCCTCGGCCTTTTCTTTCTTCTTGTGCTCTTTTTCTTCCTGCTCTTTCTTCAACCTCTCCTGAAATTTATCCATTGTACAAGCTCAGTGTAGATTTTCAAGAATAAAGCAACAGAAATAACACAACACAAACAGTAAAAGACAGCAACAGAGAGAGTTTGGCTTGATTTTGGCACCAAATACTCATACGGAACTTCTCATGGGAAAAACAAAACTTTCACACAGATGAAAGAGAAGCATATATTTGACTTTGGTCTGCTTTATCTTGAGTCCAAAAAGTACATATGAATAGAGCTTACCCTTAAATGTTCAGCGATATCTTTCTCATCCACATTGCATATTATTTTGTCCTTGTCAGATTCACGTATATACACAAGCATATAAGCATTTGAATATTTGGTGAATTTGAAAGGAGTGTTGTTAAATCCAGGATTGGTCTGAGGTAACTGCAAAATGCAAGTGGTTGAATCATTAACTAGTAAATTCAAGTGCTTAGAGGACCAAATGCAAAGACCAATGGCAACAGAAAAGTTACCTCCTCCTCACCACCATATTGCTCCTCCAATGCCCGCTTAGTGTCTTCTTTTGTCACCCTCTCATCATCAAATTTGTACCTAAGAGACAGTCAGATATTCAATCAAATCATGCAATAACGGGCTCAGATACCCGGCAAGAAAAGAAATTCAAAATAACAAAAAGGAGGAGAAGGACTCTCAAGAAGTCAGATTATATCCAAGCTCATTTACAACCTTAATAGATTCTTTAAATAAACAACTTTGGTGGAATCATAGATCACAAAATCAAACGAAGTTACAAAGGAACATATATAGCACTTCAATTGTCTACCACTGCAACAGCCTCGTTTTAAACATCATTAAACACATACTCTTCATACAACAAACGAATTGTTTCATTGCTAGTAGCTAAGTGCTTGATATGACAAACATATGAAAAAAAAGTTAACAAATCAGAGAACAGTTATAAATTAAGGATATCTACATACCCTGATTGATCCCTTTGGCAAAGATGCAGCAAGGCAGCACTCAAGCATGCCCATTGTTTTATGTGGAAGTGATTATGAAGGTTCCACCATCGTAACAAAAATACCCCCCACTCACTCTATCTTGTAAAAAGAAGCATCTCAAAACTTTTAAGGTAAACAATTCAACTGATGGTGCATCATTTGGTGACCTCTGGTAACCACTATGAAGTAACTAATGACAATATTTTCAAGAGAATACCTACATTAGTCCTCCAAAGTCCAAAGATACTCAGGTCTCAGGATATAAAGTTAGACATCTAAAAATATAGGACATCAATTTGGTCCCTCAATGTTTAAAATGGACATCAATCTAGTCCTCTAATATATATTTCGATATCAATTTAGCCATTGCATTGATCTATATGCATGAACATTTGGAAATTTGAAGCAAAAAACAATGTGCATTCATCAAGTATAGATGTTCTCAAGAAATTTCAAGTACCACAAAAGCACTTGACATGTGAAGTGTAATCAGCATTCAAGCAGATATGCAAAACACATCCATTCAAGCAGATATAATACAACACACCCGTTCGACCTTATCACATTCTCACTCATGAAGCTCAAAAGGCAATGAATAGTTCAGGCCTGTGAACCATATAATACGTACCACTGGTCAGAGAGTGTTGGCCTGATAAATGCGTAATAGTGTCCACCATGCACGCCACCACTGTGAACCAAAACACTGGGAAAAAGAAATTTAAATCTGTCAAAACACTGAACATCACAGATTGAACATGCATGAAAATTAATTCCACTTGGAGAAACAGAAATTGAAAATTCTATGCACCTCATTGATCAAACTCTGCATCTATTGAATATATACTGTTCCATCATAAATTTAAAATCCCTTCCCTTATTTGACTTGGAAGGCCTAGAAGTTGGCTCTACCTAAACTGTTTTCTTTTTCATTGCATGTATCCTCTCATCACTTTCTACCCATTGTACTTTGTCTACTTTCTTCTGCATATACTTCCTCCTACAATTTCTAGTCTAATACTGCTATAGAAAATACTCAACAGGAAACTTAATAATGCAAGCTTAACATGTTCTTAAATCACAATTTCCAAGGACAATTCAAATTACAGATATGATGTGATTATTCCATGATAACAGATGATCAATGTATAAACATAACCTTGTTTCATTCAGCTATAGAAGTGATTGCAATGACTGAAGCATGTGAGTCAAAGAACAGCAGCATATATATATATACATACACACACATATACATACACCAACAATGGATTCAAAAACTGTAACAGGTCAGCAAATGAACCCATGCTTTAAACAAATCAAAGCCAAAGTCATACACCAATCGCATCCCAGATAAAATGTCAAAAAAAAGCACAACTGTTAAATAAGTCAAGAAACAGATCAAATAAAACAAAAACGATGCTAACAGTCAACACCCAATGCAATAAAACTATGCAATCTGAAACAAAACTTGCTCGCACTAACATTATACCTGTGAAGTGTATACAGATTCCGAACACTCCTATCGGCCTCAGGTGATAAATACTTTCCATCCTCACGATCAAGGTCAAGTTGCAAGGGGAACTCATATCGGTCATTAATCTACATGGTGAGATTTATTAAAAAAAATAAAAGACAAAAATTAAGATTCTGTATATAGAAAAAAAGAGTTCAATCTCAAGCAAACAATCTTCCTTCCGTGCGTTCATTTCGAATTATGTACAAAATGAGTATACATATACAGAAAAATGAAGAGACATCCCTTGCAAACTAAAACAATGAAAAAATTATCAACAAAGAAAAAATTTTCAAAATAATAATAATAATAATAAGAAAGGTTCCCAGTTGAAATCCTTTGTGGTTTTCAATACCAAGATGCATTATTATCTTCCAAACACAATATACACACTAAATCACTTTCATGCACGAATAGTACTGTTGATTGAACCATACTAACAAGGATATCACTGAACATTGTCCAGTGAAACTAATCTTCAATGGCATTTTGTAGAAGTGGAGAAAACCATCTTACACATTTAACTAATAAAACAGGGAGAGCAAATGCACCTCAAGGTTGGTGGCCTAAGTATAAAAGTTCTAAATAAAAAGGAACTATTACACTGCCTAGTATGCGAGCAAGCAAACTACCACGGGAAAGAAATATGCTACAAAGCAATGTGTCTATCTGACTACCAACCTTTACCATAGTATCCCTCATAAAATCATACTCAAATCTTTTCAGCTGAAGCTGCAGAACAGGAGGAAAATCAATAAATAGCACACCCTTCCTAGCATCCTGAAAAATATTGTGAAAATCAGTCAGTTTACACTACAAACTAACATTCTAATTAGATTCATAACTTAAAAATTGCAACCAACCTGCAAACCAAATTGTTCAGCATGATATTTGTTGTCCCCCTCAAGACGCTCAACTTCAACATACTTGTCAAAGGAAGCATAAACATCACGACAGCCTTTGACATCAAGCTGAAGGTCTGTCATGCACATGTGAAGTTAAATTAGCATCAAGTGACAGGTACAATAAAAAATGAACTTCTGAACGCACATGAAATTACCATAAAATGACTCCTTTCTAGTTGATTTATAGTCCACATTGATGCACTCAATATAGTTCATATGATGCCCTTCAAATAACTTCTGTATAGTTCCCTCCACAACGGTTCCCTAGAGACAAATGAAACAAAATCCATAATGCATTTAAGATAGAAATTTCACCATGAAGACATAATCTACAAACATCCCAAGTTCTCTCTTTCACCTTCATTTTGTCTTCAAGTTTTTCACAGAGGACTCTATTTAGTTCTTGAACATCATGCTGCATGAAAGAATCATATGTGTCCCATCCAAAAGACTTTGTCAGTTCTTTTGTTGCAACACTGGTGTCACTATACTGGAGCTTGTAGAATAAACTTTGCAAAGCCAAAGGGATGCTTCCAGAAGGCATATCATTCTCTGTTGTTGGCATATGGTACACAGCCTGAAAAAAGAAATTCGGGATTTGACTTCCTCATTAATTTCCAATCAAACAAAGTGAACTTCAGGCAAAATAAGCCAAAAAAAGAGAAACAGTGCCTAACCTTTCGAAAATAAGGAATATGGTAAAGAGTTTGGAGTAGAGAATTCATGTAACAAGTAGCTCCCTGGTTCTTAAGCCCAACATAGCCTGTCTCCTTCTTTGAGTCATAAGTCCAGTAATCAACAATCCTACGAACAAGAACCTCGGCTTCAACTACAAGAGTATCATTCACAAGATACCCTCTATTAGGATCATACAATTCACCAAGTGGCATGAAGGACGTGAAACCCCAATCACTTTCCCGTGCATTGAATTGGTGCTGCGTGTCTGCATAGCATGAGAAGTTAAAATTTTATACCAAACAAATATGAAGCTACAAAGAGACCATCCTCCACAACAATTCATAAAAAAATATGTGAATTTTCACTTTCTGTCCTCTTTTCTTTTTTTGTTAACAAGTAATACCAACTAATTCAAACTTCATGTTAGACAAGTAATATATCATTTTCCAGATAAGTTATAATGGCAGCAATGCAAAGCACAATGGTAGTTTCAAATTTAGTAAGGTTTGACAAAGTGAAATTTGAATGGTATGATGAAAGGCAGATGAGCCAGGTTCTCAAGGTATTGAATTTTTTATCAGGAACCAAAAAATAAATGCTTAAGGAAGAAATGGCATAGAAGAGGAGTATGATATTCAGACTTCAGCAACGTATAAGTTTGGGGATTTGATGAAAATAATCCACCACAATCATTCAGGCTTATCAATGAACAAATTAGATTCTTCCAGTATCAAAACGCTCTTTCCATTAATTACATCAAACAGCTTGCAACACTCTTCACTTTGAATTCTGCCAATGCTCTTTTCTACTACACGCATGGCTAATACACTTCAACTTGTAACAGATGTAACAAACAAATTGAAGAGATGACCTTTTCTCACAGAGTACTTATTATGGACTTGATTGATAACTGCCAAGCTAAACTGTGCATATCTACTCCAACCATAGGGCAAACTAGCTGAATCTGCAACATCCAAATACATGGACAAATAGTCCACATTGTTCCCTTTTGGGAAAATAAGCACACGCCTGCCAGTCCAAAACAATGTTCAGGAAGCAATATTTAATAAGTGTGGACATCATGAATCAACTCAGAATGTACAAGCATGATACCATTTAAAACCGCCAACAATAAATATTTCTGAATAAAGCTTTTTTGTGTTCATCCTAGAAAAGTTATCAATCCTCCAGGTGAATCTCGATGATGGAGGATCCTCGACAGGCTGACTCTCCACAGTGTTGGCAGCTTCAGGTTGAGCTACAACTAATGATTGTCAAATAAATGAGAACAACCATTAATTATCATGCCTTAAATTAGCCAGAAAACAGATAACTAAAACAAGATATATCAATAAAACAAGATAAGAGAGAAATAAATACACTCAGTAAAGACATTGAACACAACGAAACTCCAAACTGCAAACTAACAACAAATCACTTTTTAATCCCAAAATGGTAACATAAAACCTAGAATTCTTATAGCATGTTTGGATTTGATTAATTTTAGGAAAATAAATAAATCAATTTGCCCAAAGATGTCTCGCAAAGCTTTAGATTATACATTGTTTTTATTTTATATCAAAATAAGCTAATCCAAGCACACTAATTTATCACTTAATTCTTCTCTCTCCTTCCTTTTCTCTCTCTTTGACGACCAAACAGTGCATAAACTGGCTCCCTAAACTCTTAAAGCAATTCGATTAGATCACATAAAACACAATAAATGAAGCTACAAAAGCAACAAAGGGGGTTTTCACTACGGATCAAAAAAGAGGGCAAAAGCAAAATAAGGCTAGCTAGCTACCTTCCATAGGTTGGTGATTGTTCTCGGCCAAATCCGTGTGCGGGACAAGCATCTCCTCGTCTTCCTGCTGCTGCAAAAAATCAAACCAAAAAAAAAAAAATCCAAACTCAAAATCGTGACCCTACTCCGGATCCACCGAGGGGGAAAAACCAAACCCAATCAAAATCCCGAAATACAAAAGCCCTAAAATTAAGAACTCGTAAATGCAACCTAAGCAACCAGAAAATCGAAGCGAATTCTACTACGCCAGATCAGAAACCCCAAACACGAACCCCCCCCAATCACTACAAACCATTCATCACCAAAAATAAAACGCAAAATCATGCAAATAATTGGAGGAAAAAATAAATTAAAATCGCACAAACGCCCGAGTGAGTGATTGAACCGAGAAAAGTAGCAAAAAAGAAGAAAAAAAACGCGAAAGCCAAATAGAGAGTGTGTGTGTGTGTTTTGCAAAGAGTGAAAAGAGAAACAAAAAACCGACGTCAATGGGAGCGGGAGTCATCACGGTCATGGCGGATAGCGGCAATTGACCCCTCGCGCTGCGCGACAATGGAGGAGAGAGAAAGAGAGCGAAGAGAGAGAAAGACGTTAGAGAGAGAAAGCACAGTGTGAGAAAAAGAGAGAGAGAAAACGAGATCACCAGAAGGTGTGTTTGTGTTTGTGTCTTGAGTGTGCGCTTAAGAGGGAGGAAGGTCTTTGGTCTTTATTTGGAGATTGGGCATTTTGGGAATTTCGCAAACACTGCTTGCTATTCTAGTCTTTGTGTAGACCTTGGCCCTTGGGTTAAAAGTGTTTCGGGTTTTCTGAGTAAGGGGTGCATCGGCAAATTGTGAGGATTTGTGGGCGGTGATCGAATATATGATTGCTTAATGGGCCGTGGTGTGAAAATACTTTTCGTTTTACTATACGTTTATCTCTTCAGAGTTTGTTTTAAATACACTACTATAAAATTATTTTACAATATAATCCGATCAATAATTGTTATAAAACTAAAAGTAATTGACTTTGATAATAAACACTTGTTTCGTTTCGATTTTCATTTTTAATTTTTAGTTTTAAAAATTTATGAATAATATATTGAAAACTGAAATTTGTAATTTTCAAAATTTTTAATATTTCATTCATATAATCTATAAAGTTGAAAATGAAAACTGTAAATTGAAAATTCAAACCAAATAAACACTTACTTTCTTAGAGAGTAATAATAACATTGGATTCCCAATAAATTCTACACATGACAATATATCAATTATTTAAAACATAATTTAAAATTAAAAATATATAAATATTATAAAAATACTCCTTCAGATTATGTCATTATAGGATTATGATTCACCATAAACTCAACTCTATATTAATATTTTTCAATCATAATAAGAATTATCTTTACTTATAGGATTTAATTGAAATGCATTGACAGTGTAAAAAAAATTTAGACAGTCATCTAATCATATATTACCACATAAGTTATGATAATTAACTTTTACACCACTACTTGAAAAGTCAAGTAAACCAAATATTTTTATTAGATAATACTGTAAAAATATTTTTATTGGATGACAGTATAAAAATATTTTTATACTGTTAGTACATCAAAATTAAATTTTTACATTTAATTAGATGTTTGTAGAAAATTATTTTATAGTTTCAATGCACATGAATTAATTTTTTTAAAATTATTTTTTATCTTTTTTCCGCTTTGCTCGTTTCGATGTCGTAGTGTTTTCATAAAGCGTGAGATGAGACGGCGTCTTGACATTTGTTGGGTCGGTCATGGGAGATTTCGTGACGGTCATTGGTTCTCTCTAACTATGGGTAGTATGGGGAAAAGAAAAAAAGAGAAAAGAAAAATGGAATAGGGTAAAAAGGAATCAAATGGGAGGAAATGGAAAGAATATAATTTAAATTTAATTTTGACGCAATATGTACAATAATTTTATACAATTATCTAATAAAATTTTTATATTTATATGATTTTTAAATGATTTGGTAAAAGTTAATTATATTTATTATTGAGATAATATATGATTGAATAATTATGTAAAACTTGTTTATACTATTAGTATATTAAAATTAAATTCTTATAATTTATGGAAATTTATTTAATTTTGCTGCTTAAAAAAAGAAATTGGTAGTTTGGTACTTGAATTGTTGTTATTTTTTTTTTTTCATCGTGACTTATTTGGGATGAGGTTTTAAATTCGCCCCATGACCAGACGGATAATCAGAATACAATGGCTGTTGTAGGTCTCAGATGAAGTTAAATTTAAAATATAGGATATCCAACTTAATTTGGTTCGCATTTAACTTGTGAATGTTGTATACCTTGTTTGTTTCTCTCTTCTATCCAACCTCAACGAAAGATGAGAGGAAATAACTCAAACTTCCTTATGTGAAAATTGCTTCATAACTCATGCAACGTTGACTAAAGTCCCGTCAAACATAATATTAATTTGTGGCGTGAACAATATGACAAGCTTAATGTTTTCCTAATAGGGCTGCTAATCAAATATGTGTAGTTTTTGGAAGTTGGTTCCCTCCAATTCTAGGGGCGAAGTTAAATTGAATGATGACGGTAGTTCTTAGTTCCTAAGATAGCACCGCTAGAGCTGGGTCTGGACATCTTACACAATAATGATATATGAATGTTATTAGTATAGACTCCAATTTATGGTGAATTTTATATGTAATAATATCTTAATTACTTAAAATATAATTTAATATTATAGTATATAGATATTATAAAAGTCACTAATTAATATATTGTCATGTGTTAGGGCTTACATAAATTCAAAACATTTGTTATTTTTCAAGATCCCCTCAAAATAAAAGTTTATATGAATAGCGTATATGAAAAACCATTTTCAAAATTTAAGCAAAAAGATCATAATAATTTTTCCATCAGAATAATATGAAACAAATGCACCTTTAAAATTATGGGAGGGAAAGCATGTGTCTAGGCCATGTATTTTCTTGAAAAATACATGATGCAAGTATTCTACAAGAAATTCATTAATTCTATAGGATTACCTTCATTAATTCTGCAAGCATATGAACAATTTTATAACTAATATATCCAATCAACCAAAAGCAACTCTTATATCGACTTAATTAAAGTGTGAATAGTTTTATAAGAAATTATTAAAATGAATGGCATGCAAGTTTTGGACCATGATACTACATAGCACACCTTTTGTTTATTTAGCATTAAGTATTTATAGGATTCTTTATTGATATTTTTAAAAATAAATTTAAAAATTGTTTCTTTTATAATGCATATTTCTAGAAATATATGCCATAATTTCTAAAATAAATCTTAGAATGCACCGATACTTGTGGAAGTGATATAATACTGGTATATTTTAGCATTTTTATTTGATAATTATCATTTCAAAATCATGATAATATTTTATAACTTTAATTTTGATGCACTAATAGTATAAAACCTTTTTACATTATCATCCAATCAAGTCTCTTATGTTATATGACTTTTAAGTAATGAAAATGAAAAATAACCATATTTTTTTATGTGGCATCATATGATTGGATGGATATATTTTTACACTGTCAATGTATTCCAATTAAATTCATATATTTATTCCACCATTTATCATAAAAATATACTATTATAATATTTGAGAATCATTTCATTGAAACTATTACACATATATTTCATACAGAGCTTTAGGATACACGTGTCATTCATATAGTGATTTAAGCCCCATTTTTTCAACATTTATTTCTATAGATTTTTTTAACTTAATTTATAATTTAATTATTAATTATTAATAAAATCAAATATTACAATCATTAAATATTACATGAATTAATAAAATTATAATCATTAAAATATATTCATGGTATTAAGAATCATTAAGAATGAAAAAAAATATAGAATCTATAATCTATATATAATACTAATATTTCAGACTCTTATGAGAGAAATTTTTCTAGGCATCACAACTATAATGATTTAGGACTCACAGTTTTTAAGAAGTTAATAATTAATTTTGAAAAATTAAAACTACAATTACTACATATTATTAGAATATTATTGACAATCATCAATATTTAATAATAAGATTGTCCATTATTCACGTTTCAAAAATCACTTTAAAAATTGTCTAAAGTATTTTAACATAACATATATGTAATATATCTCATGAGAGATTTTTGACATATCTATTTGCTCTATCGGTATGTTTTATCTTGCTAAACTCTTCCTTCTTGCTTCTTCTTTTTATTTGCAACCTCAGTAATTATTTGACTATTTTTTTTTTGTGTTTATATCGTTTTAGTCCAATGTTACTGCAAAGATTTCAATTCACAACAAAGATATCTTCTGCGTCTTCTTCATCTTCCTCCTCATGTCCTATTACATTTTTATTTTCTTTATCATTTATCTCGTATTCCCCACTTCTTCTATGATATTAACATATTGATATGTAAATCTATAAATTCTAACCATAAAATGAGAAATCTTTTGCGTGTGATAAATTTATATTATTCACCGATTTTTAATATTTTGAGTTTTTAACATATTCTTAACTTTACCATTTTCTTTTATTGTTTTCGTTTTATTTTTCTTGGTCACTTTTTTTTTGTTTGATATTAAATTATGATTGTTTTCATTTTAATTTTCTTTTTAATTGCTTCAACTTTATTTTTTTTTCTTTGTCATCAATTTTTCTTTTGTTGTGCATTTTTTATTTTTTATATAAAGCCTTTTTAATCATTGATTTTTTGTTTTTCCTAATTGTCATCTAGGTTTGAAGTAGATTATAGCATCATTTGCTCAAAGGATTTGTGTTGTTAATTTATTATTCTTATTTATCTCTTTTGGTTTCCTACTTTTATTTGTTTAATTAATCTTTGTATTTGATCTCTATATTTGTTATGTTTAGGATTTTTCACCGTGGTAGCTCATCAATTGCTCCTATTTATATGGTATTTTGGTTGAAAAACTGATACTTTGCTGTACTTTTATTTTGTCTATAATTTTTTTATATACATAAATGATTTATTTTATATATTGAGTCATTATTATTAATTTTTAAGCTTAAGAAAGCATAGGTGAATCAAACTATTTTTTAACTCATCTTGGTGTTATTTTTATGCAATGCAACTTTTAATCTCTATAAGACCATAAAATTTCCTAAGTGTGCATATGGATGGAACAATTATAGGGAGAATGTAATTTTTTTGAAGGATTTAAAATTCATCATGATAAAATATCTTGTTAGAATATTCACTTAGAAAAAATTGCAAAATCCATGATGTAACATCCCCTGCTGCTCTATGGATTAACGATCGCTTCACAAACCAACACGTCTTTTCAAAGATGCTTTGTCCTCACTGCACGCTCTGGAAAACTTCCCAGCAGGTCACCCATCCCAAAATTACCCCAGGTCAAGCACGCTTAACTATGGAGTTCTTTCAGTTTAGGCTACCGAAAAGAATATGCATCTTGTTGGTATAGGTAGTGCAAATCAATTCATATAAGCCCTCCTTAACTGTATAGTCCCATACCTATACAGTTTCAGGATCCCTCTCATTCGGGTGTGTAATCGGTTCATCCATGTACCCCTCCGCTTAGAGGACCTTGCGAGGAGCCGCTCCTTGTCCGTGCCCTCTTTGCACCGGCGATCACTCGCCCTCGTCCCCCGGCGTTACATGCCCACCACTTCCGCCTGGTTCGTCCCCAACCACACCGTCATCGAGAGGTGCAGCTCGATACCATTTGTAACATCCGCCGTTTGTGGATTAACAGCGCCACAAACCAACACAGTCTTTTGCTTTGTCCTCACTACGCTTCTGGGAAAACTTCCCGGAGGTCACCCATCCCAAAATTACCAGTCAAGCACGCTTAACTATGGAGTTCTTTCGGTTTAGGCTACGAAAGAAGATGCATCTTGTTGGTATAGGTGCAAATCAATTCATATAAGCCCTCCCTTAGTATAGTCCCATACCTATACTCAGATCCCTCTCATTCGGTGTAATCGGTTCATCCATGTACCCCTCCGCTTAGAGGACCTTGCGAGAGCCGCTCCTTGTCCGTGCCCTCTTTGCAGCGATCACTCCTCGTCCTCCTCCATCGGTGCAAAGAGGGCACGGACAAGGAGCGGCTCCTCAAGGTCCTCTAGCGGAGGGGTACATGGATGAACCGATTACACACCCGAATGAGAGGGATCCTGAGACTGTATAGGTATGGGACTATACAGTTAAGGAGGGCTTATATGAATTGATTTGCATTACCTATACCAACAAGATGCATCTTCTTTTCGGTAGCCTAAACTGAAAGAACTCCATAGTTAAGCGTGCTTGACCTGGGGTAATTTTGGGATGGACCTCCAAGTTTTCCTGTAAGGCTGAGTGAGGACAAAGCATCTTTAAAAGACCTGTTGGTTGTGAAATAATCCATAGAGCAAATAGGATGTTACACATGAGATTTTAAAGAGGGATTTTATCTACCTAGAATAGAGGATTTTAATTTCCACCTGTAGAGAGGGAATTTTGAAAATTCATACATGTACAAGTATAAGCTTTTCTTATTTTGGTGAGTCTCACTTTTATTATATTCTATTACAATTTCTTTATATTTATGAGATTTTTGTTTAATGTTAGTTTTAATTCATTTTGTTGTGTTTTAAATTTTTTAAATATTCAGTTTATATTATATGATGCTATATTTGTGTATCATTTCATTTTATTTATATAAAAATTAAATTCTATAATTCAAATTTAAAATATTTTATGAATGAAATTTAAGATAATTTATGAAATATGAACTCATTATAATTGATTTTAGATCAATTGAATTTTGATCATTAACAAAAAAAAACTTATTTTTTTAAAAAACATTTTATGTTTTTCAAATAAAACATTTTAAAATCAAGGTAATGAAACTACCTCACCCAAATAAAGTACTTTACAAACAATGAAAATGTAATTATTTATCCAAATCAAAAATTTAAAAATTAAAAGAAACTTAATTGAAGTATTTAAATTTTCTAGCATTTTAAATTCCCTTATATTTTAAAAATATTCCATCCAAACGCACACTGAGTTTATTTCCTTATTGGATATTTTGTTTTTCAATAATTACATTTTTTTTTGTTATATAGGATATGTATATTTATATGATTTTCATAACTATCAGATTTTGGCAATGATATGTAGGAGATTTTTAGTTTTGGATGGAAGTAATGATCAATGGACACCTGAAAGAAAAAATGAATACTAACAAAAATAAGAGGATTTTTAAAACTAGGTCTTATTGACTGAACAAATGGATGAGTCCCACTTAGTATACAGGAATTAATAAGGAGAAAAATATGCAATAGTAGTCATTAGGAAGTCAATTGCATAAGGGTCATGATATTCCTATGTTATTGTAGCAAATGGGAAGGAGAAAAACATTATGAGAGCAATTACCATTTCTATTACATATTATTATTTCATTAGGAAGGGGACATTTATTTTAATTTTATCGCATATAATAATAAAAATAGTCTAAGATACATGCAATTTTATTAAATGATTTTTATCATTGGTTGGTGGTTCACGTTATAACCATGTTAATTGCATATTAAATGTGTTTTTTAAAATAAAAAATTAAAATGGAACATAAAAGAAATTAAATACACTTATTATATGAATCAAAATTTGAAATAGATAAGTTTCCAATCGGATTCAAATGATATTTTGAATATGATTACAAGGATTTGGATGATATTTATATAGCAAATTCACAAGGCTATGAAGCAAGAAAGATTTTATACAACAATTGTGTGAATGAAAGAAAAATAGGAAACATAACAAGAGATTATGAGAGTTTAAAATTGATATTATGAGTCATGATCTTTTGTTACAACCGTATAATTTTCTGCTATTACAAACCTTAAATATTCGAAGTTTAACAAATGATTTTGGTATTTGATTTGTCTGAGGTAATTAACTATGTAAATTAAAAGTCTTTTAGCAAGTTTATATATTTTTGTTCACTAAACTAGAAAATTCAAATTTTTGTAATTAATTGTATTATTGGGTCTATTAATAATAGAAAATTGAAGCAATGAAGATTTGAACTTTTATTTACCTAGAATCAAATTTAGAAATCGATATTTGAATTAATTAGAAAATTTATTATTGTGTTTAAAATCGATCAGTTGCTATTTAAAATTAAAAATATAAATTAATTTTACTTTCTTCCTATTTAAGTTTTAAATAAGATCATTTTGTATTGAATCGAATATAATTTAAAAGAAATTAAAAATTTCAATAATTCAATTTATTGTGATTTATTAAATCCAATCGAACACGTTTGAATTAGTTAGCATATCAATATATATATATATATATATATATATATATATATATATATATATATATATATATATATGTTAATTATATCTGCAATATTAATTTATATATAATATTAATATTAATTTATTAGTTTGTTATCATTAATTTATACAATTTCAACATTCATAATAATCATTTTTAATATCTGGGCAATTTATACTAAAATCTACATGGCAAAAAATATTGTACTTTATTTTAATAATGTTATATATTGGAGTTTTTAAAATAATTAGTTATAAATAAAATAAATAAATAATCAAAAAGTAATTTTATGTTTTATTTTTTAAAATATGTATTTGAAAATGTTTTAAATCAGATAAATTATGTTACTTTACTTAGATATTCCTAATTATCAATTAATTAATTAATATATAATATTGATTAATTACTATACACACACACACACACATGGACCGTAATGATATTATATCAACAATGTTGATTTATTCTTAATTTACCAAAATTAAGATGATAAAACAATAAATAAATAAATTAATGCCATGTTTTTTTTATAATAAATATTGATATCAAAAGTAATCATTTTATGCACTATCTTTTTCTTTTATACATTATTTCAATATTCAGTATATAATAGATTTTATATGTTATTTCAAGATTTGGTATATACTAAATATAATCCATTATATTTAAATCAATATATACGTTAATTTATAATCATTGTTATAAATTATAAATTCAACCTTGATTTATTGAAATGAGGTAAATGACTCATTATATAATAAGAGTATTCACTATGATTGTTTATTAATTTTATTTCATAACTCTTTTACTATCTTTATTGTTTATTTTTGCTTTATCTATTTTTATTTTAGTATTATATTTATGGTCTCACGTTAGTTATCACTTTTACATAATGATATTTATAAAAATTAAAAGAGAATTTTAAAAATATTTATAAAGATAAAAACAAAATTTTAAATATTCAAGAAAGTCGAATACATATTATGATATAGTTATATAAGGCTTAAAATCAAAATGATAGGACCAAACAGTTTATGAAATTATAATTTCCTTATTTAATATAAAATTAAGCTTTAAGTATCAAGCTAATGTGATTTTAATTATTTTCAAATTATCCTAAAAAAAATGATAAATCTATGTGTTAAGGTTATTGGAAACTACTTTTTTTTAATCAATTTGGAAGTTTAATATATGGATAGAATTTATGAAAATTTTCTCACACATTTCTTAAACAATGAATTTATTGAAGGCATAAAAGAAATTATTGAGTTAACATCTAGAGATCAGTTAACAAAACTCTTTGTCACATTATTAGTGAAAAACACAATGAGCATGTTGCTATTTGTATGGGAGCATATTTGGGAACTGTTAGAAGATGAAATCTTATATGACTGTAGAAGAATTAAGGTGTATTTTAAATTGTAATTTAAATTTTTTACCAATCATTTTATTATTATATTTCTAAATTTTAAAGACAAATGTTGTATTTTTCAGAATAAGTTAAGAGTTTCATATTGTCATAAAAAAAGTGTTTTTGGTATATCTTGCTATCCTAGGTTCACAGCTAACGAATTTATCTTTAATTGAAATTAAAAAATTACTTAATTCAAATGGAATATATTTGAAAAAGTTTAAGTCCAAGTCATGCCGAAATAATTCTCCACTAAATTAATTTCAAAGTTATCTCTTAGCTGAAGAGCTAGAACATGATAGAGAGAAAAAAATCTGTTGATTTTAATGGGTACTTATATCTAATAAACAAATTTAGAGGATAATTTATAAAAATATAATGGACTCAACATAACAACCACTGAAAAATGAGATTTTTATTTTGTATACGGTTATGGAGGAATTGAAGAAACATTCATTTAGAAAATATTTATTAAAATGATGTAAAAAGAAATGATGTGCTACTAAAATAATGTAAATTAAATATTTTAATTTACTATAAATATATAAATGGCGAAAGATGATTAAAAAAGTCGAAATGGTATCCGCTGGGATTACCTTAAAAAAAAGGACGAGAATGGAAACTCATTCAATATTCATAGGGACGGGGTAGAGTCACCGTTTACTAAATGAGATAGGGACAAGGAATGAGGCTCCTGTCCCATGGAAACCCGTAATTCTCTATTTATATAAATTATTTAAATATTCATTTTTATATATATACACACACACACAAAAGGGAATCTTAGCACATATTCATTTTTTTTAATTATCTTTATTGAATTTGTATTATATATGTATGTTTATTTTTAATTTGGATTATGTTGTATTAGTAGTATTATGTATTTATATTTCAAATATCGAAATATTTTTCAAGTTT
The DNA here is from genome assembly GCA_031216105.1 of Dalbergia cultrata. Taxonomy (NCBI): domain Eukaryota; kingdom Viridiplantae; phylum Streptophyta; class Magnoliopsida; order Fabales; family Fabaceae; genus Dalbergia; species Dalbergia cultrata. Next base: position 52,838,579 of record CM062352.1, on the reverse strand, counting down.
TTCTCTTTTTTGAATTATTTTGATAAACTTATGAATATCCTGTAGGGATTCAAATCCCTGTAATATGCAATAGGGACCCACAACGAGAATGAGGATGGAGATAGGAAGCAAAATTCTAAATGAGAACAGGATACAGGAGGCATGTCTCATCTTTCATAGATACTCATTGTCATCCCTAATAATTATATATGATATTGTAAATATATCAACTTATTTTATTTCATTATTCATCATTTCAACTATCGAAACATGTAAAAATTTGATAAAATAAGCTTTGTATTGTTAGTTAAGGTTCTCGATTGAGATTTTCTCAATCTTATAAATATCATATTTAAAATAAGATATAAAATAAAATGACTTATTTCATATCTATAATAATTTATATTTTGTTCATTTGTTTAATTATTTAACTGTTAACTTATTTTCAAAATAAGTTTATAAATTCAATTTTCTATAAGATGTATTTAAATAAATTATTATTTATTTTTTGTAATGATCAATATATTAATTTTTGTTATCATCCCGTGCATTGCACGGATCGAACGACTAGTGAAATATCATTAAAACATGATAATATTTCTTTTATTGAGAATAATTAATACTTGGGAATAAATTAGCTTCCCTTAATTAAAACATGGGAATAAATCATTCCTAACTCATTATTCTCGGGAATAAATTAGTTTCCCTTTACAAAAAACCACCCTTATTGCTTTCATTTGGAGCTTATAGTTGGCTTGATTCTCAATTTAAAAATTAATTTAATGTAATACAAAATAAGTTTAATTACTTTGGAGGTCTCTATATTTTCATTCAATTTTCAATTAGGTCCTTATAATTTAAAAATTTATAATAATGTCCTTATACATTGTGAAAGTTTTCAATTAAATCCCTATAGTTTAATAATTTGTAATCAAGTCCCTACATCATATAAAAATTTTCAATTAAGTTCCTATGGCTAAAAATTTTATAATCAAGTCTCTATAGCTTTGTATAATATAAGTACTTTAATTAAAAATTTTGTGCAATTTAGGGGTTTGATTGAAAATATTTGTACAATATAAGAATTTGATTATAAGTTTTTAAATTATATAAATCTAATTAAATTTTTTTGTACAATACAAGGACTTAATTATAAATTTTTAAATTATAGAAACCTAATTAAAAATTGAGTAAAATAATAGGAATCTCTAGAGTAATTAAACTTACAAAATAAAATTAATGTCATACTTTGTATTCAAATAAATTAATTTGAAATTAAACATTTTAAAATCTCAAGTTCACTTAAAAATCAATTTTAATACATACATATATATTTATATATTTATAATTAGCATAAATAATTTTTAAATTATGAATGGCAACTTTTTTTTTATCAAACTAAGTTACAATAAATAAAACAAATAAAATTTTTTTATTAAATATTCTGGTTATTAGGAAAGGATAATTAAGGTGATACGATATGGAGAAAAAATAGGACCAGATGAAATATATTTAATTTGTTTGAATATATAATTAATGTGAATGAAATTTATATTAAAAATTCTAAAAAATCATCAAATATCATTTGATTGGTTCAAGTGATTTGTCATTTTGTCTTTTAAGTTCAATACAGCTGGGATTCAAATTTTTTTATGGATGAAAGTAATGATGAAATAATTTTACTATTAAGGGATTAAAATTTGAGATAAATATTTCTTGAATAATTTATGTATGAAATCACAAAAAAAAATTATTATTTTATTTATATTCTTACCCTCTAACCAAATTAATTTTTTTCAATAGATTTTGATATATGATATGACTAAGGATCCGTATGATTTATTATTATTTTTTGATATACAGGATTTAGTATTTTTCAATATTTAATTTTTAAAAATTGCCATACAACCTTACAGCCTCTTGGTACTAGAGGCAATAAAGTCTCGTTTTCCTACTCCTTTAAAATAAAACCACTGACTGAATTTTGTCTCGTGTTAAATTTCAAGTTGCATCGCAACAAACTTTTAAGAGCCTTCAGTATGGATATGATTGTTATTATATAATCTGCCTTTATTCAGTTTGGCACTCTCTTTGGATTTAGGATATTGATTTTGAGGATTCGTTTATAAGTTTTAATTTAATTTAGGGATACGTATACAATTAAGTGGTAAATGGTTATGGTCATATATTATATATATATATATATATATATATATATATATATATATATATATATATATATATATATATATATATAACAAAATCAACCGTAATTAAAAATTAGCCAATTCTACTAAAATTGGCGATTTTCATGGATATAAGGCTATTAACTCGTTACACCGACTAAGTTCGAATTGGGGCTCCTCATACCTCCTGAACTAACATATCTTTCAGAGTAACTTGTAGCACAAGGCGTTGTTTGAATTTGTAATAAATTGTTTAATTGTATAATGGAATATATGACAAACTATAATTATGTGTAGTTTTATTATTTGATCTTAAAAACAATAACTATCGGTTTGAATGATGTCAAGATATAGTAATTATATTACCTCAAAAAAAGAGATTATTGTGCTCGATTTCATTTCATTTTTGACTATTTTTCAAACATAGATGAAAATTGGATAAGCTATGTTGGAATTTGAATTAAATTAGATATATATGATTTGTATTTTCGAAAAATAGTTTGAGTATGTATCTATTACATAATGTAGGATTTTTTAATGACATTAGTCTGGCCCTCAGTAACGCCAACCTGAAAACCTATTTACAAACTTATTACATGATACAGGTTTTTTTTTTTTATTTTTTATGACATTACTTAGATAAAAGTGACTTCATGTCTGATTTAAGAATTGAAAATGAGACTAATTAAAATGATTCCAAAATATTTGGTAGTTATTTGCAAACTCATGGTCACTAATTGTTCGTTTATTACGGGCAGACCAGCCATCGATTTTGAAAATCATTATACTCTTTTTTCTTTTTTTTTCGGTCGATAATTGCAAAGTGGCTGCACCCCAGAGTAGAGGGGAATGCAATAAAAGAGGCACAAAAAGCACGATAACATAATAGCTGCAATTGTTAGAAAAACTGTATCCATACATTTTATTATTCCCAGGGTCTTTTAATACATGATATTGGAACACCAATCCATGATAGTGAGAGACGGAAGCCAACTTGTATGTGCCATTATTATTAGTCTTGATGCAAGATCTTCCTTCCCATATCCTTCTCTTTAGGCAGTTATTCAATGGGACAAGTCAGAGAAAAGCAAAGGACAAAACTCTCTTGTTAAACGCATAGAGGGGTTGCACTTGTTTGAACTTAAAGAGAATGTGTTTTATTTTATTTTTCTTATGATGTAGGTATGAATCATGATTTCAAGCTTATAATTTTTTTTTATACTTTTTATTATCTCTGATAATTAGTTTTGATATACTAATATATCCTCACATAATTATTCAATTATATATTGTTGTATTAGTAAAATAAATTTGACTCTTATTCTTTTTTTTTTTAATAAAAAAAGTCATGCACTATAGAAGATATACTGAATGACACTCAGGACATTTGAACTAAATCCTTAATTTTGATATGGTATGATGTTTTACGTTATTAATTATTCAAATCAAATACTATTATATATGTGGCTTTTGAGATTATTATTGTTATAAAAATTAAACACTTTAAATGTCGTAACAATATACAATTAGAGAATTCTAATTTTTTTACATTGGTGGTGCATTACAACTATATTTTAAACTTTGTTTACTGGTATAATAATAATAAAAAATATTTAAAGAAACCCAAACAAAACGTATCTACTATCAATTTAATTTTTTATTATTGTTGTAATCTAGAATAACAAAAAC